>JALZZM010000188.1:0-10701 GCA_023619275.1 Aspergillus sp. M3606
GCGAAAAGGAGAGACGGTTAGGGGAACGAGGAAGCATGAATAAGGGTAGGAGGACATGCAACACAGACACCCTTTATTGTCCATGAAGCTACGGATGAGGGCCTCCCGCGCTGAAGTGCCCTGAAGAAAGGCGCCCTCAGCAGACAAACGAGAGCTCCCTCATTTCTAGCCGCTTAATAAGAACTTCGATGTGGATTCGACCGGTGGACAATTGAAGCTAGGTGGGATGAAGTGGCAGAGAGCTTCGCCCACGTTGTAGCTAAGCGTATTGCTCGGTTGCCTGGGAAGACAGCCTCGTTCAGCCATACGGGACGGGTTAATAAGGCAGGACAGGGTTACTTTTCTATAAGTACCCCTCCAGATACTCCCCTCGGCTTCCTCACATCTCTAATAGATTTGTTTAACCACTAGAATTGCATCTTAGACGCGAAGATACTTTCATAAAGATGTCTGAAAATCTTTGTCTTAAACGTACCGTATCAAAGCTCCGCGGCCACCGCATACAAAATACTTGTGGCCGTGCGATAATTCAAAAATTAACGTTTAGGAAATCACTGGCTAGGAATTTTGGGTAACCTAGGGAGCAGAGCAGGGTAGCTTGTCCGATGAAGGCCGCTACAGTGCACGATCTTTTCTCTCCTGACAGATGAAAGGGATGATATACTAGAGATCCGTCACATGCGGGTGTTTAGGGATGCTTTTCAAACGCCAGGTAAGTCTGTCCCAAAAATAAAGTGACACTACTGGTAGCATGGTGACTGGTATCGCAAGAGCTGTAGCAAAGGTTTTTGGACTTCCACCACGCTGCGGATCTGGCAAGTAATACTGGCAGATTAAAATGGAATTATTCCTGTCCTCTGGCCTGAAATTGCAAAGAACATATCGAAACAGTCCTTGCGGCGTCCATTTGGGAATAGCATCTGCTAACCTCGAAGTCCAGAAAATTCAGTCATAAAGATCATTCCAGAACATAATATCCTGAAGGTTCTCTTCACTCAGGGAGGCATTCACGAAATGTTCCCTTTGAGGAGTCCGAATCTTTCGATGAATTTCGCCAGCCGTCTTCCACCCAAAGAATCCAGCCATTTCCCAATCGATAAGTCCCACGATCGTGTCATTATCCACAATACAATTGGACTGGGTAAAATCATTGTGCATAAAGCTCAAGTCCGCGTCAGTATTAGTGTCGGAAAAGATGATCTCTCCTTCCACGGGATTGATCCGGCCATTATTGAGAATATTAGGATCTTGGACAACATGGGACCGAGTCCGGCGTCCATCATGAGGCTTGATGGTATGCAACTGTCGTAGTATCGCTTGTGCTTGCTCTTTGAAGGACTGCTTTTGACATTTTAAAAGGTATGGCCATGCAACACTCAAAGCAACGCCTGGAAGTCTCTCTTGGATAAGCACTTGGTGGCCGCGTATCTAAGGCAGCGTAAGTATTAGCGGTACAATAAAAAGGCACTGGAGAATCAATACCTTCCCAGAAAAGTATATCTCCGGTACTCTAATACCACTGAGTACGTCCTTGGCAATAGAAATTGCTTCAACCTCATTGGCATCGGCGAACGAATAATCGATCTCTGGCGTGTTGTGAAGGTGACTCGATTTGACAATAACATTTCCAAATGCGAACACATCACGCCCACCTTCGTCTGCAGGATAAATTCGGGTAGACTCATCGCATCGGCTAACTACTGACTCCCAGTATCGCATTGCCCCGGTAGAATGGCACCCGATGTGCTCTGGCTTAACGGAGAATTCACCTGGCTTGGGCCGATACCGTCCGTACAGCGGAACATCCGCATACAAGTCAGTGGCCGGAATGTGTTCTGGTTCAGTTACATATGGATACATTGTCGCAGTATTGACCAGAGCGTGCGAGGTTTTGGGACGATGAGTGTGTGGGTGATCCTACGCTCTGGTAGCAGAAGACGAAGGGCGGACAATCGATCTCGAGGGCGCACGGTCACTAAAAACGATACGAGGAACGCTATGTATGGGTACAGCCCTTGATGCCAAGACAAGATGGTGAGGCTCACGGCTCACGTACTGCCAATGAGAGTAAAGCGAGGCTTTCAGTTTCTGCAACAACGTCGCACGATCACATCGGCTACGCCGAGCTCAATGTGGCCCAACGTCTTTATTGGGCATCAGCTGGGCCATTAAGCTTTGGACATGTCAGAATGCGCCTCAGCGCAAGGACCGGGCCATCCGCGAGTCGATACGGAAAGTCTCCCGTTCGCGAGCCAATTGGCGATATGAATTTGGAATGGGCCTGCGGTGATCCGGAGCGCAGAGCAAGCACGGTGTCTCCAAAGCTATCTAATCCGTTCCTCCACAGCAGCTCCCCCCCCCTAGGCCCGAGCACCTGGCATGCTTTCGAGCTCGTGTCCGCTAGTAGTGGTGTGTTCTCGGGATATACTGTACCCACAGGACTCTGAAAACCATCCAAATGAATTCTCTGTCTCCCACCGCAATAGATTTGAGGTCTACTATACTCCGTACTGGTTCACTGAAGTCTACACAACAACGCCTGATGCAACGGCCCTTCAGCGCACCACTAGGTTAACACTAATTGGTTTACGCATACAATTGCTACCCCGCTTCAGCGTTCCCGCACGAAGGGCTTCAGAAAAAAGGAGCTAGTCTATATTTAGTTTGGCAGAAGTAAGCCGTCCAGAGTCTACCATGAAGGTACACCGAAATTGCACGCGCGGAAGGTGCTATTAAATGTTATCACTAGACACAGTCGCTAACATAGCCTCGCAAGGCAAGCTAGCTGAACTCGAAATACAAGCCCATGGGAAGCTGAAGTTGAAGCACAACGTCGGTATGACCCCATCGTCTAGCGACAATGAGAGGACTTCCCATTGCATTATCCTCAATGTCAACTTTGATGCGGGCGTCCGCGAGCAACCGCAACACCATTGCGCAGTTCCCCTCCGATGCCGCCCACCAAAATGCTGTCCGGCCTTGGTTATCAATGCTGTTGACCTCAACATGATGCCGAAGGATTCTGTTGACATCTAGTCTCTCACCCTGGGCAAGAAGCAATAACGCGATTTCCATATGGCCCTGCTCAACGGAAAATAACAGCGGCGGCTCGTAGATGCCCCATCCATGGTTGATATTAACTTTTGGATACTGGAGCAACCTGCGAACCACATCGACTTGACCAGTTTTTATAGCCAGCCACAGTATAGGGTCCTCTGAGATACCGATGGGATCAACTCGTATATCTGATCTTGTGAAAAGCAGATCAATGGCGGTCAGGTCTCCTCTCTCAACTGCCCAACTGAGTGCTGTCCGATTCTGGTGATCGGTGATGTTTGGATCAAGCTGTCTCGTCCAAATGAGCGATCTTAGAACGGGAATGCTTGGCCCCTGAACAGCATGGTGAAGGGATGTCGACCGGTCTCGGCCAAGCACATGGAGGTGGACAATAGCATTAACATCCACATCGGGCTGGGAAAGCAGCTGAATGGCTAGATAATCATGTCTACGTCGAGTTGCTAACCATAGAGCTGTCGCCCCGCTCCTGTCTCGTCGGTTAATGTCTGTCTCTGGCACGGTAAGAAGCTCTTGAAGTATGGCTGTGTGCCCATTTTTCGCTGCTAAGTGCAACGCGGTTGCCTCATAGCGATGGCCTAGCAGCACCGCCACTGCGCCCGAGTGTCCATGCCCAGCCGCTACATGCAAGGGAGTCCGGTCATAGTCATCTCTGGCATTCACATTGAATCCGTGGTCGAGCAACAGCTGAACAATTCCAGAATATCCACTCGCAGTGGCAAGAAAGAGCGACTTGGCCTGACCCTGGTTTCCTTGAGGGTCAAGTGAAGAATTGATTCTGTTTGATTGCGCCAAGATGGTCTTTGCCATGATCTCGTGTCCTCTAGCTATTGCATTCTCTGGAGGTGTCTCTCCGATATTACTTGGATGTCTTGCGCGATATTCCCGAAACAATCCGCAAGGAGCCGCCACCTTCGAACTATCGGCCTTCATACTGGAAACCAGCTCCGAAGACGCACAATACACGTTCCCGCGCTCGCTGTAAACCAGACATATCTACGCCAGCAGGCTCACCAAGTGAAAGTAGCGACAGTGACGAGGATATGTTTTCACCGTCCACCGCGCCAGCCGCGCGCAGTCGATCGAATCGCGGGAAAGGTAAACATCTATCGACCGGCGAACGCGAACGGGTACAACCCTACCGAAGACCAAAGCACACTCGCTCTCAAAAGAAGGCCCAGAGGTTGTACTGCACTATGACTTGCATTAGGGGCATGGCCAACCGGGGTCCTCTGGACAAAAAATGCCCCAACTGGCAACAACACGGCAGTCAAAAGCATCTAATAGGCCCACAGGAGTTCACGCGTAAGCTGCACCGTCAACTCGTCCAGAATCGAAACAAAGGATTTGAGCCGCTACACATCCGAGGTCGGACGGGGTATGTCATGAAAGCGATTCTATTGTCTCATGGGTATACCGTGGTCATTAAGGCTACAACGAAGGAGAAGCAGCATACCCTNAAAGCAGAAGTTGACAACTATCGCCGCCTCCAAAACCTGCAAGGGTATCAAATCCCAGTCTGTTTGGGCGACTTTGAGCCAAGCATCGAATACTGGTACCACGGTCGAGTAATGGCGCATTTTATGATCTTGAGCTGGTCTGGAACTCGGCTTCAGCGGATAATCAACGACGAGAACCTGGATTTCTTCAACGAAGAGCGCGAGAAAGCCTTGAAAGCCCTCCAAGAGCGTGGAGTTGAACACAGAGACAAAGAGTGGCGAAATATGCTGTGGAATGAACAAACGCGCAGTTTGGTTGTCGTTGACCTTGAAGATATGGAATGACTAAAGCGACCTCGGCCTCTCCAACTAATATCTGGCAATTCATTGCGTCGTCGTATCGTCCAGAAACGGAACAATAAACGAAGGTGCCTTTCTAGTCGAGCTGCTGTCCCTACATCAGGATGGCAGTGGAAGCGGCCGCCGCTATCACTGTCTCTGTCTTAGGAAGAGTTTCCCTTTAATATAATTGTGGAATAATCCTTGAACTTAGTTCTAGAAATCCCCTACCATTCCATCACCCCTTTGCCCCGTAACAGGCTAGACATGTCCTGTCTTTTAGCCCATCCAGTAGACAGGAGACGCGTCCAATAGTTGCCAGTCTATGCAGGCAATGCCCGACTAAGATAGAAACTAGACTGGAATCCAAGAGAGAGTGCATTAGACCAATTTCTCCTTTCTTCTTAACTTGCTTAGATCTATTCTGGACGTATAAGATTAAGGTTCTGGATGTCCAGGCAGCTGCTTTTGTCCTGGCTGCGTTGGGCGTTTCACCGTTTGTCCTTGAAATGGGTAAGCGATAAGCGTGGTTGCCTGCGCCCTCTTTCGAAGCGACGCTGTTCAGTTTGCACGGAACCGCCCGGAGCCGCGTCGTACCTAGCGATTAACCGCCGGCCTTGGTTGGAGCATTTTCCACGCGCCCTCGGGCCTTGCCAAGAGTCAGACTCAACGTTTCATTGGCCAGCCGTTCTCCAGCGGCTGCGGCTCGCGAGAACGACTCCAAAGGTGGATCCCAGCCTAATGAGGCTGAAGTCGATCTACTTGCCCATCGACTCCTTACCTGGGGAAATTGTTTACACTGCTCTGGAGATCTTGTAATCTTGTATAGCCGCACCTCATTAAGGATAGAACAGTATTTCGCACACCTAGGGTGGAGCATGTAAGAAGTCAGCTCTAGCCGCCGGCGTTGCGAGACTGGAGGATCAATGAGCCAAGGGGGTTACGGAATGACTGGACAACATGCGCCTACTAAGTGGTTGTGGTAAAAATGGCCTGCTCTCCGCGCATTGACCTTCTTTCAAATAAATTGCTAAGCCATCGGATATGGAGCGCCTAGGCCTTTGAGTTTTACTAAAGCGCAATTTCAGGGAAAGGTCCTGTGCATCCTGGATATATGGTCCAGTTGCAATGATAAGTCTTCGGAAGGTCACCGTTTCTGCTTACTCCCTCCGAACCCCTGAGCCCCATACCACGACGGCAGAGGTGTAATTATCGCACAGGGAGATGCAGGTATCCCGTGGGCCTCAGAAAACAGAGCTTAGTCCTCAGACACAACGCGCCGCCATCAACGTTCCGCGGGCATATGAGTGTTTGGTCGTCAAGCAAGAGATGCACTGTTCTCAACTCCGGGTCCCATATCTCGTCTGTGGGGTTAAAGGATGGCAACGGTAAAGTAATANAATTGGAAGAGGAATTGCTTTCCAGCGACGCGTCCGTTGCTGCAGTTATTGCATCAAGTCGGAATCAGCTCGGAAAATCCAAGTAATTGTTCCCTGCACATGGCGGTCGGGGGTTCTTGCGCGAGCAAGGGTTTGGGGGAGTCAATATCCAGAGCCTCCTGGTCCTGGGAGGGTTTTAAATAGATTATTTTCAATTCGGCTACTTCTGAGCTCGAGTGGATAGCACTATACACTGTCATGATGTCCATAGTCGTCAGCTAGCGTTGGAGTCATATCCATCTATCCAGCAAGATACGATTCTTCAGGGGGGGTGGTTATAGTTATGTTCTAGAATACGGACAATTGATGCCGAATGATGCGGTAGAAGAGATCAAGTAATAATAGGACAATCATTTATCCTGGCTGCTGCCCGACCCCAAGTAATCCAACCATTGTCGTAGGCCGGCAATCCAGTATAGAGCTCCATCTGAACCGGCGCATTCTTCGAGGTCTTCGAGTTGCTTTTTGGAATCATTTTCAAGCTCAAAATAACCTTGCCTCCGCAGGATATCACATTGTGAACGGAGTATCATGCATGTCGTGTGTCCACCAGCTAAATTAAATAGCCTTAGGTTATCCATAGCCACAGTCCAATAGCTAAACGCCGCACCGAATCGTTTTTGGACATGCGATAGTTTAGCTCGAATAATTGATAGGCGTAATATTTCAATCTTTTTAGCTTTAGAGGTGGCTGTAATGAAAGGCAGAGTGTATCTGCCTCCGCAAATCTTTCTTGCGCGAATAGGGCATCCGCTAGAACGACTATGAGAGCCTGATTTGGATCTTGGGACTTCAGCCTTCACGGGTTTCTTCAGCTCAAGATATGTGTCAGCAATAATACAGGTTAATTTACATGTATCTTCACGGAATGTGAGGTCTTGAGCAACCTGTGCGATGTTTCTTGATATTTTGAGGCATGACAGTGATTNTCTTTCCAAAAATAAGATTCTGACGGAAACGAACAACATGAGTATACTGCCTTGCTGAGCTCATCCCGCTGGATGTGATTCAGTGCATTTTGAATTCGGGTATGCCCAAGTGCTGCATGTAGCCTTACATCAGCGTTGCCAGGGACTGCATCCGGCAGGATTGGAATATCAAAATCCGTTTTTTCCTGAGAGTCGGTGGAGAACACACTGTCTCTGTACGAGGCAAGATTGCGTGTGCCTATCATCAAGACTGCTAGCTAGTCCTTCCACCTGGCTTATTGCGAATCGCTCTCGCTCCATATTTGAAAACCTTGAAGATTCAATGAGACTGAGAGCCATATCGGTCTTAACTATGGGAGATATGTTCGCGAGGCTATTATAGCGCTGTGCTTCCTCTAATGTATGTCGAATGTGAGGGATGAGTAGCGTCGTATCGAGCTTCCTAAAGCAATGTCGGTGTGTAAGAGTAGATAGGGTTCAGAAGAATCACATATAGCCTAAATATTTCCATGGAATGGAAAGATCGAAGATTGGAAGGAAAATTACTCAATATAGTGTTTCTCACTGTTTCATTTAACTTAAAAGTAACGCGGGACGTCCATGAAATAGCAGAAAATGGATGGAGCTCGGACAAGGTGTTCATCAAGGTTTCGGAAGAGCATATGCGGATTAAATCGCGGAGAATGCTCACGTCGGCCGGGTGCGTTTCGATAATCTCACCCAGCTTACCCCAGCACTTCCGAGGGGAGGCTCCATGGTAAAGAATATCAATAGATATTTTGCGGTTTGCAAAGAAAGGCAGAAGCACTAGGAGGTATGCAGCATCGGTTGACCCAGTAGCCTTCAGTTTTGGAAACATCTCAAAGGCTATGGCTATGGATGGCACGGTCTGTAGGATTCCACAGTGACTTTCCGGCCCAGATCTGAAGCTCAGATGTTCTACTGAGCTGTAAGTACATAATTCTTTATAAATATTTATGTCTTACCTCGAATTTGTGACAGAATATGGTTAACAAAATCGCTATGTATTTTCGCTTCGTGCATGATCTTGGACTTGTCGGGAAGCTCGTCAAGAACAGTCTGCCAATTGAAACTGCGCTCCAAACTAAACGATAAATAAGCCTAAAATCGTGGTATATCATTTGAAACTCACGTGGAGGAGTCCTCAGTCACATGGAGAATTCCAGTGAGTGGCCTGTCAGATTCCTCTGAGACCCGAGACACAATGTTTATCCACCGTCTCCTGATTCTAAGGGTATTATATATATCCTGTTCTGGAGATTCAATATAGTCCCTCATGCCTTGCAGTAAGAGTAGGATAGGTTTAATAGATGAGTTCTTTGGATGTAATTTGGCCAGGGCATAGCAGACAAGCCGTTTCAATTTCCGGGCAGCTCTAGGCCTTAGCGGTGCAATGGACACAATCACCGTATCATTGCTTATCAGATTACTGACAGCCGCTAGTTCAGGGTCGGAAATCTCGAGACTGTCTTGTCCAGCCTTGAGCGGCGGCATCTTGTTGATTTGCTCCTTGCGTTTGCGGAGGTTCGGGTGGGGTTGATTCTGGGTCGCCGCCGAGAGTTTGTACTAAACCCGAAATAGCCTCCCTTTGTGCAATGTACTAAAGATGTCCAAATTAGGCTTAGCGAGTGTGCGAGTCTTGCAGCGTTGCACAGGAAAGTACTATAGACGAATAGTACATAATGACCATGTTGCGGTCTCTTCATGGTCGAGATGAAAAAGATTTCCTTTTAGCACGATACTATTTCTTATAATCATGTCGAACCTAGGTGAATTTCAGGTCACCCTATTGGACGACGACAAGCATCTTCCAGAAGCAGATATAGAGCATCCGGTTTTGATCGAGTCAGTAGCGGTCTCAAAAGGACGGGGGATGCATGTGCCTACACCCGAAGGTCATACAAGTGTCAGGAGTACAGGAGAAGGGATAAGAACTGTTGTATACATCGAAGATGGTGGGCTGGAACGTCCAGATAACAAAAAACCGGACCTGGAAGACCTGGATGTGTTCTTAGAATTACAAAAAATGGAGCCGTTATTGAGCAGAGTTGCTGTTGCACAGGCGATCTGCAGTTGCCATCGAATTGGCAGCTCCTGGTTTGTCTCGTAAGTGCACACCTAACACTCTACGCAATGGATCCATAGTAATACGGGATTACATAGTTATGGAGGAGAACCTATGTATCTGTTAGTCTCTCCGCCGAGTGGCAAGACATGGATAACGTATTACAAGAATTACTCTGCATGCTGCCGTGAACGTCAACACCGGAGAAATCGAGAGCATACCATGTCGCTCCTGGGATTCGATGTTAAATATCGCTCGAAAACAACTCGATCGAATTTACCACGACCATGTTTTATACAGCTATCAAGAATCTTTGAAATATCTCGACCAAAAGGGGAATAAAATGCTAAACGAAGCTAAATCCATGGATGGCAATAAAGCAGTGACAGAGTTTTGAAGACTTCGCACCCGACGATGTACTTACGTGTGCTAGCCGAGGCTCAACTGATTGGCAACATCACTCTGATAGTAAGATACGGAAACAATAGTTGGAAGATAATTACCAAGCCCCATTACTACAATACAGTTCCGGTGGATCAGCGCCGCTTGGATGGAACAGAAGGAGCACAAAAAACTGCAATGCTATATCGCTGTACTCCACAGTCATTATAAAACCCCGAACCAGGACCACGTACCCTATGCACGCGAGCTCGAGCTCGATCACTCCCAAGCAAGTTCGTCCAAGTTCTGAAATCTGTTGCCTGCCATGAGGATTACATAAGGAACTTCGTCATGCGCAGGAGGAGCGGATATGAAAGACGCCTCTGACCCTACACCTTCACTATCTTGCTTTTCGGTTGTTTGCAGATCAGCAATTTCCAGACCATCATTTCCATTAAAAGAGCGGAATAAAATAGTCAATGTCCCGCTATCCTTACGTGGGGGGCTGAAAAGAGTGCCGTCATGAACAGTTCTAGAATCGTAATAGTGGACCCCTAGGTAGGGCTTTCACTGAACGGTAGAATTCTGGCGTGAGGTATTTAAGATCCTCGTGATCTGCGCCTTCACGAAAGAAATAGACACTCTCTTTGGGAAATGTAGCTTTGCCTCGAACACTTTCTGAAGCAAACGGAGAGTATCCTTGTATTTGTTTCTTGATATCACGCCATCTAAGGGAACAGTTTCCTCGTGTACTTGTCTCTATCAGCGAACCCATCTTTGGTCTAATCGGCAAGGGAAACGTATAAGAAGAACATGCCTGTGGGTGGGGGATGTTTGACAATTGGTCGTGCAAGGCTGTCGGATTCCGATCAAGGGGAGAGGGAGGGATGGGAACGCAACCAAAAATGAAAAGGTCACCAATTTACTCACCTGGTTTTCAAACTCAGGCCGACCATGGCTACACAATGGGTAAGTCCGGACCAACGATAATAGGTACAGCAAACAACCAAGCT